>OX457034.1:0-46723 GCA_949752745.1 Protula sp. h YS-2021
GAGCCCCACCCGAACGAGCATTGACCGAAGCCGTAGAGCGTCGAACGAACGAGCACTGACTGAAACCATAGAGCCCCACCCGAACGAGCATTGACCGAAGCCGTAGAGCGTCGAACGAACGAGCACTGACCGAAACCATAGAGCCCAACCCGAACGAGCATTGACCGAAGCCGTAGAGCCCCGCCTGAACGAGCACTGGCCGAAGCCATAGAGCCCAACCCGAACGAGCATTGACCGAAGCCGTAGAGCCCCCGCCTGAACGAGCACTGGCCGAAGCCATAGAGCCCCACCCGAACGAGCATTGACCGAAGCCGTAGAGCGTCGAACGAACGAGCACTGACCGAAACCATAGAGCCCCACCCGAACGAGCATTGACCGAAGCCGTAGAGCGTCGAACGAACGAGCACTGACCGAAACCATAGAGCCCAACCCGAACGAGCATTGACCGAAGCCGTAGAGCCCCCGCCTGAACGAGCACTGGCCGAAGCCATAGAGCCCAACCCGAACGAGCATTGACCGAAGCCGTAGAGCCCCCGCCTGAACGAGCACTGGCCGAAGCCATAGAGCCAACCCGAACGAGCATTGACCGAAGCCGTAGAGCCCCCGCCTGAACGAGCACTGGCCGAAGCCATAGAGCCCCTCAAGGACGAGCACTGACCGAAGCCGTAGAGCCCCCGCCTGAACGAGCACTGCCGAAGCCATAGAGCCCAACCCGACGAGCATTGACCGAAGCCGTAGAGCCCCCGCCTGAACGAGCACTGGCCGAAGCCATAGAGCCCCTCAAGGACGAGCACTGCCGAAGCATATATCCTCTCACTTTTACATTTTGCGTAGTCAACACGCAACAGCTTTACACACACCATATCGCCCCCTGGGGAGGGGGGGGGAGGGGACAGACGTACTCCTCGAGATGTAGTCAAGTTTTTCGGCAATATGAATTAATTTGGAGGTACTTAAAATTTCACTCTTTTTCCACAGGTCCCACTGTGAAAATTTTCAAAATTTGAAAAATATAAGAAAATTTCAGAAATACATTTGAATGGCTTTTCTACAATTCCTGTAGTGATTTCTGACCTAGCGAGTAAAATTTACTTCCTAGGAATAAATTTTGGAGGAACTTGAAATTTCACTCAATTTCCACGGGTTCCGACCTGTGATATTTTCAAAAGTTGAAAAATATAAGACAATTTCAGAAATGCATTTCTTACAATCCCTTTAGTGATTTCTGACGTAGCAAGTAAAATTTACGGTCACGAAATGAATTTTGGAGAAACAAAAAATTTCACTCAATTCCCACCTGTGAAATTTGTCAAAACTTGAAAAGTATGAGAAAATTTCAGAAATGCATTTCTTGCAATCCCTGTAGTGATTTCTGACCTAGCAAGTAAAACTTACGGCCTTGACATGAATTTTGGAGAAACTTAAAATTTTGGTCAATTTTTACAGGCCCGACTTATGAAATTTTTCAAAATATGGAAATTATAAGAAAATTTCAGAAATGCATTTCTTACAATCGCTGTAGTGATTTATGACGTAGCAAGGAAAATTTACGGCCTTGAAATGAAATTTGGAAGAACTTAATATTTTACTCAAGTCCCACAGGTCCCGACCTGTGATATTTTTCAAAAATTGAAAAATATCAGAAAATTTCAGAAATGCATTTCTTACAATCCTGTAGTGATTTCTAACGTAGCAAGTAAAATTTACGGTCACGAAATGAATTTTGGAGAAACAATAAATTTCACTCAATTCCCACCTGTGAAATTTGTCAAAACTTGAAAAGTATAAGAAAATTTCAGAATGCATTTCATACAATCCCTGTAGTGATTTCTGACCTAGTAAGTAAAATTTACGGCCTTGAAATGAATTTTGGAGAAACTTAAAATTTCGCTCAATTTCCACAGGCCCCGACTTGTGAAATTTGTCAAAATATAGAAAATATCAGAAAATTTCAGAAATACATTTTTTAAAATCCCTGTAGTCATTTCTGACCGAGGAAGTAAAATTTACGACCTTGAAATGAATTTTGGAGAAACTGAAAATTTCACTCAATCCCCACAGGTCCCGACCTGTGATATTTTTCAAAAGTTGAAAAATATCAGAAAATTTCAGAAATGCATTTCTTACAATCCCTGTAGTGATTTCTGACCTAGCAAGTAAAATTTACGGTCACAAAATGAGTTTTTGAGAAACTAAAAACTTTGCTCAATTCCCACACGTCTCTACCAGTGAAATTTGTCAAAATTTAAAAAATATAAGAAAATTTCAGAAATACGTAGTGATTTCTGACCTAGCAAGTAAAATTTACGGCCTTGAAATGAATTTTGAGAAACTGAAAATTTCACTTAATTCCCACAGGTCCCGACCTGTGATATTTTTCAAAAGTTTAAAAATATAAGAAAATTCAGAAATGCATTTTCTACAATCCCTGTAGTGATTTCTGATCTAGCAATTAAAATTTACGGCCTTGAAATGAATTTTGAAGAAATTGAAAATTTCACTCAATTCCCACAGGTCCTGACCTGTGATATTTTTCAAAAGTTGAAAAATATAAGAAAATTTCAGAAATGCATTTCTTACAATCCCTGTAGTGATTTCTGACCTAGCAAGTAAAATTTACGGCCTTGAAATGAATTTTGGAGAAACTTAAAATTTCGCTAAATTTTTACAGGCCCCGACATGTGAAATTTGTCAAAATTTGGAAAATATAAGAAAATTCAGAAATACATTTCTTACAATCCCTGTAGTTATTTCTGACCTAGCAAGTAAAATTTACGGCCTTGAAATGAATTTTGGAAGAAACTAAAATTTTACTAAATTCCCACAGGTCCCGACCTGTGATATTTTTCAAAAGTTGAAAATATAAGAAAATTTATGAAATGCATTTTTTACAATCCCTGTAGTGATTTCTGACCTAGCAAGTAAAATTTACGGCCTTGAGATGAATTTTGGAGAAACTTAAGATTTCGCTCAATTCTTACAGGCCTCGACACGTGAAATTTGTCAAAATATGGAAAATATAAAAAAAATTTAGAAATACATTTCTTACAATCCCTGTAGTGATTTCTGACCTAGCAAGTAAAATTTACGCCCTTGGAATGAATTTTGGAAGAAATTAAAATTTCACTCAATTCCCACAGGTCCCGACCTGTGATATTTTTCAAAAGTTGAAAAATATACGAAAATTTCAGAAATGCATTTCTTACAATCCCTGTAGTGATTTCTGACCTAGCAAGTAAAATTTACGGACATGAAATGAATTTTGGAGAAACTGAAAATTTCACTCAATTCCCACAGGTCCCGACCTGTGATATTTTTCAAAAGTTGAAAAATATAAGAAAATTTCAGAAATGCATTTCATACAATCCCTGTAGTGATTTCTGACCTAGTAAATAAAATTTACGGCCTTGAAATGAATTTTGGAGAAACTTAAAATTTCGCTCAATTTCCACAGGCCCCGACTTGTGAAATTTGTCAAAATATAGAAAATATCAGAAAATTTCAGAAATACATTTTTTAAAATCCCTGTAGTCATTTCTGACCGAGGAAGTAAAATTTACGACCTTGAAATGAATTTTGGAGAAACTGAAAATTTCACTCAATCCCCACAGGTCCCGACCTGTGATATTTTTCAAAAGTTGAAAAATATAAGAAAATTTCAGAAATGCATTTCTTACAATCCCTGTAGTGATTTCTGACCTAGCAAGTAAAATTTACGGTCACAAAATGAGTTTTTGAGAAACTAAAAACTTTGCTCAATTCCCACACGTCTCTACCAGTGAAATTTGCCAAAATTTATAAAATGTAAGAAAATTTCAGAAATACGTAGTGATTTCTGACCTAGCAAGTAAAATTTACGGCCTTGAAATGAATTTTGGAGAAACTGAAAATTTCACTTAATTCCCACAGGTCCCGACCTGTGATATTTTTCAAAAGTTTAAAAATATACGAAAACTTCAGAAATGCATTTCTTACAATCCCTGTAGTGATTTCTGACCTAGCAAGTAAAATTTACGGCCTTGAAATGAATTTTGGAGAAACTAAAATTTTACTAAATTCCCACAGGTCCCGACCTGTGATATTTTTCAAAAGTTGAAAAATATAAGAAAATTTCAGAAATGCATTTTCTACAATCCCTGTAGTGATTTCTGATCTAGCAATTAAAATTTACGGCCTTGAAATGAATTTTGAAGAAATTGAAAATTTCACTCAATTCCCACAGGTCCTGACCTGTGATATTTTTCAAAAGTTGAAAAATATAAGAAAATTTCAGAAATGCATTTCTTACAATCCCTGTAGTGATTTCTGACCTAGCAAGTAAAATTTACGGCCTTGAAATGAATTTTGGAGAAACTTAAAATTTCGCTAAATTTTTACAGGCCCCGACATGTGAAATTTGTCAAAATTTGGAAAATATAAGAAAATTTCAGAAATACATTTCTTACAATCCCTGTAGTTATTTCTGACCTAGCAAGTAAAATTTACGGCCTTGAAATGAATTTTGGAAGAAACTAAAATTTTACTAAATTCCCACAGGTCCCGACCTGTGATATTTTTCAAAAGTTGAAAAATATAAGAAAATTTATGAAATGCATTTTTTACAATCCCTGTAGTTATTTCTGACCTAGCAAGTAAAATTTACGGCCTTGAGATGAATTTTGGAGAAACTTAAGATTTCGCTCAATTCTTACAGGCCTCGACACGTGAAATTTCTCAAAATATGGAAAATATAAAAAAAATTTAGAAATACATTTCTTACAATCCCTGTAGTGATTTCTGACCTAGCAAGTAAAATTTACGCCCTTGGAATGAATTTTGGAAGAAATTAAAATTTCACTCAATTCCCACAGGTCCCGACCTGTGATATTTTTCAAAAGTTGAAAAATATACGAAAATTTCAGAAATGCATTTCTTACAATCCCTGTAGTGATTTCTGACCTAGCAAGTAAAATTTACGGACATGAAATGAATTTTGGAGAAACTGAAAATTTCACTCAATTCCCACAGGTCCCGACCTGTGATATTTTTCAAAAGTTGAAAAATATAAGAAAATTTCAGAAATGCATTTCTTGCAATCCCTGTAGTGATTTCTGACCTAGCAAGTAAAATTTTCGGCCTTGAAATGAAATTTGGAAAAACTTAAAATTTCGCTTAATTTTTACAGGCCCCGACTTGTGAAATTTGTCAAAATATGGAAAATATAAGAAAATTTCAGAAATACATTTCTTACAATCCCTGTAGTTTTTTTCTGACCTAGCAAGTAAAATTTACGGACATGAAATGAATTTTGGAGAAACTGAAAATTTCACTCAATTCCCACAGGTCCCGACCTGTGATATTTTTCAAAAGTTTAAAAATATAAGAAAATTTCAGAAATGCATTTCTTACAATCCATGTAGTGATTTCTGACCTAGCAAGTAAAATTTACGGCCTTGAAATGAATTTTGGAGAAACTTAAAATTTCGCTCAATTCTTACAGGCCCCGACTTGTGAAATTTGTCAAAATATGGAAAATATAAAAAAAAATTAGAAATACATTTCTTACAATCCCTGTAGTGATTTCTGACCTAGCAAGTAAAATTTACGGCCTTGAAATGAATTTTGGAAGAAATTAAAATTTCACTCAATTCCCACAGGTCCCGACCTGTGATATTTTTCAAAAGTTGAAAAATATACGAAAATTTCAGAAATGCATTTCTTACAATCCCTGTAGTGATTTCTGACCTAGCAAGTAAAATTTACGGACATGAAATGAATTTTGGAGAAACTGAAAATTTCACTCAATTCCCACAGGTCCCGACCTGTGATATTTTTCAAAAGTTGAAAAATATAAGAAAATTTCAGAAATGCATTTCTTGCAATCCCTGTAGTGATTTCAGACCTAGCAAGTAAAATTTACGGCCTTGAAATGAAATTTGGAGAAACTTAAAATTTCGCTTAATTTTTACAGGCCCCGACTTGTGAAATTTGTCAAAATATGGAAAATATAAGAAAATTTCAGAAATACATTTCTTACAATCCCGGTAGTTTTTTACTGACCTAGCAAGTAAAATTTACGGACATGAAATGAATTTTGGAGAAACTGAAAATTTCACTCAATTCCCACAGGTCCCGACCTGTGATATTTTTCAAAAGTTTAAAAATATAAGAAAATTTCAGAAATGCATTTCTTACAATCCCTGTAGTGATTTCTGAGCTAGCAAGTAAAATTTACGGCCTTGAAATGAATTTTGGAGAAACTGAAAATTTCACTCAATTCCCACAGGTCCCGACCTGTGATATTTTCAAAAGTTTAAAAATATACGAAAATTTCAGAAATGCATTTCTTACAATCCCTGTAGTTATTTCTGAACTAGCAAGTAAAATTTACGGCCTTGAGATGAATTTTGGAGAAACTTAAGATTTCGCTCAATTCTTACAGGCCTCGACACGTGAAATTTGTCAAAATATGGAAAATATAAAAAAAATTAGAAATACATTTCTTACAATCCCTGTAGTGATTTCTGACCTAGCAAGTAAAATTTACGCCCTTGGAATGAATTTTGGAAGAAATTAAAATTTCACTCAATTCCCACAGGTCCCGACCTGTGATATTTTTCAAAAGTTGAAAAATATACGAAAATTTCAGAAATGCATTTCTTACAATCCCTGTAGTGATTTCTGACCTAGCAAGTAAAATTTACGGACATGAAATGAATTTTGGAGAAACTGAAAATTTCACTCAATTCCCACAGGTCCCGACCTGTGATATTTTTCAAAAGTTGAAAAATATAAGAAAATTTCAGAAATGCATTTCTTGCAATCCCTGTAGTGATTTCTGACCTAGCAAGTAAAATTTTCGGCCTTGAAATGAAATTTGGAAAAACTTAAAATTTCGCTTAATTTTTACAGGCCCCGACTTGTGAAATTTGTCAAAATATGGAAAATATAAGAAAATTTCAGAAATACATTTCTTACAATCCCTGTAGTTTTTTTCTGACCTAGCAAGTAAAATTTACGGACATGAAATGAATTTTGGAGAAACTGAAAATTTCACTCAATTCCCACAGGTCCCGACCTGTGATATTTTTCAAAAGTTTAAAAATATAAGAAAATTTCAGAAATGCATTTCTTACAATCCATGTAGTGATTTCTGACCTAGCAAGTAAAATTTACGGCCTTGAAATGAATTTTGGAGAAACTTAAAATTTCGCTCAATTCTTACAGGCCCCGACTTGTGAAATTTGTCAAAATATGGAAAATATAAAAAAAAATTAGAAATACATTTCTTACAATCCCTGTAGTGATTTCTGACCTAGCAAGTAAAATTTACGGCCTTGAAATGAATTTTGGAAGAAATTAAAATTTCACTCAATTCCCACAGGTCCCGACCTGTGATATTTTTCAAAAGTTTAAAAATATAAGAAAATTTCAGAAATGCATTTCTTACAATCCCTGTAGTTATTTCTGACCTAGCAAGTAAAATTTACGGCCTTGAAATGGAATTTTGGAGAAAGTAAAATTTTACTAAATTCCCACAGGTCCCGACCTGTGATATTTTTCAAAAGTTGAACAATATAAGAAAATTTTAGAAATGCATTTTCTACAATCCCTGTAGTGATTTCTGACCTAGCAAGTAAAATTTACGGCCTTGAAATGAATTTTGGAGAAACTTAAAATTTCGCTCAATTTTTACACGCCCCGACTTGTGAAATTTGTCAAAATATGGAAAATATAAGAAAATTTCAGAAATACATTTCTTACAATCCCTGTAGTTTTTTTCTGACCTAGCAAGTAAATTTTACGGACATGAAATGAATTTTGGAGAAACTGAAAATTTCACTCAATTCCCACAGGTCCCGACCTGTGATATTTTTCAAAAGTTTAAAAATATAAGAAAATTTCAGAAATGCATTTCTTACAATCCATGTAGTGATTTCTGACCTAGCAAGTAAAATTTACGGCCTTGAAATGAATTTTGGAGAAACTTAAAATTTCGCTCAATTCTTACAGGCCCCGACTTGTGAAATTTGTCAAAATATGGAAAATATAAAAAAAAATTAGAAATACATTTCTTACAATCCCTGTAGTGATTTCTGACCTAGCAAGTAAAATTTACGGCCTTGAAATGAATTTTGGAAGAAATTAAAATTTCACTCAATTCCCACAGGTCCCGACCTGTGATATTTTTCAAAAGTTTAAAAATATAAGAAAATTTCAGAAATGCATTTCTTACAATCCCTGTAGTTATTTCTGACCTAGCAAGTAAAATTTACGGCCTTGAAATGGAATTTTGGAGAAAGTAAAATTTTACTAAATTCCCACAGGTCCCGACCTGTGATATTTTTCAAAAGTTGAACAATATAAGAAAATTTTAGAAATGCATTTTCTACAATCCCTGTAGTGATTTCTGACCTAGCAAGTAAAATTTACGGCCTTGAAATGAATTTTGGAGAAACTTAAAATTTCGCTCAATTTTTACACGCCCCGACTTGTGAAATTTGTCAAAATATGGAAAATATAAGAAAATTTCAGAAATACATTTCTTACAATCCCTGTAGTTATTTCTGACGTAGCAAGTCAAATTTACGGCCTTGAAATGAATTTTGGAGAAACTGAAAATTTCACTCAATTCCCACAGGTCCCGACCTGTGATATTTTTCAAAAGTTGAAAAATATAACAAAATTTTAGAAATGCATTTCTTACAATCCCTGTAGTGATTTCTGACCTAGCAAGTAAAATTTACGGCCTTGAAATGAATTTTGGAGAAACTTAAAATTTCGCTCAATTTTTACACGCCCCGACTTGTGAAATTTGTCAAAATATGGAAAATATAAGAAAATTTCAGAAATACATTTCTTACAATCCCTGTAGTTATTTCTGACCTAGCAAGTCAATTTTACGGCCTTGAAATGAATTTCGGAAGAAATTAGAATTTCATTCAATTCCCACAGGTCCCGACCTGTGATATTTTTCAAAAGTTTAAAAATATAAGAAAATTTCAGAAATGCATTTCTTACAATCCCTGTAGTTATTTCTGACCTAGCAAGTAAAATTTACGGCCTTGAAATGGAATTTTGGAGAAAGTAAAATTTTACTAAATTCCCACAGGTCCCGACCTGTGATATTTTTCAAAAGTTGAACAATATAAGAAAATTTTAGAAATGCATTTTCTACAATCCCTGTAGTGATTTCTGACCTAGCAAGTAAAATTTACGGCCTTGAAATGAATTTTGGAGAAACTTAAAATTTCGCTCAATTTTTACACGCCCCGACTTGTGAAATTTGTCAAAATATGGAAAATATAAGAAAATTTCAGAAATACATTTCTTACAATCCCTGTAGTTTTTTTCTGACCTAGCAAGTAAATTTTACGGACATGAAATGAATTTTGGAGAAACTGAAAATTTCACTCAATTCCCACAGGTCCCGACCTGTGATATTTTTCAAAAGTTTAAAAATATAAGAAAATTTCAGAAATGCATTTCTTACAATCCATGTAGTGATTTCTGACCTAGCAAGTAAAATTTACGGCCTTGAAATGAATTTTGGAGAAACTTAAAATTTCGCTCAATTCTTACAGGCCCCGACTTGTGAAATTTGTCAAAATATGGAAAATATAAAAAAAAATTAGAAATACATTTCTTACAATCCCTGTAGTGATTTCTGACCTAGCAAGTAAAATTTACGGCCTTGAAATGAATTTTGGAAGAAATTAAAATTTCACTCAATTCCCACAGGTCCCGACCTGTGATATTTTTCAAAAGTTTAAAAATATAAGAAAATTTCAGAAATGCATTTCTTACAATCCCTGTAGTTATTTCTGACCTAGCAAGTAAAATTTACGGCCTTGAAATGGAATTTTGGAGAAAGTAAAATTTTACTAAATTCCCACAGGTCCCGACCTGTGATATTTTTCAAAAGTTGAACAATATAAGAAAATTTTAGAAATGCATTTTCTACAATCCCTGTAGTGATTTCTGACCTAGCAAGTAAAATTTACGGCCTTGAAATGAATTTTGGAGAAACTTAAAATTTCGCTCAATTTTTACACGCCCCGACTTGTGAAATTTGTCAAAATATGGAAAATATAAGAAAATTTCAGAAATACATTTCTTACAATCCCTGTAGTTATTTCTGACGTAGCAAGTCAAATTTACGGCCTTGAAATGAATTTTGGAGAAACTGAAAATTTCACTCAATTCCCACAGGTCCCGACCTGTGATATTTTTCAAAAGTTGAAAAATATAACAAAATTTTAGAAATGCATTTCTTACAATCCCTGTAGTGATTTCTGACCTAGCAAGTAAAATTTACGGCCTTGAAATGAATTTTGGAGAAACTTAAAATTTCGCTCAATTTTTACACGCCCCGACTTGTGAAATTTGTCAAAATATGGAAAATATAAGAAAATTTCAGAAATACATTTCTTACAATCCCTGTAGTTATTTCTGACCTAGCAAGTCAATTTTACGGCCTTGAAATGAATTTCGGAAGAAATTAGAATTTCATTCAATTCCCACAGGTCCCGACCTGTGATATTTTTCAAAATTTGAAAAATAAAAGAAAATTTCAGAAATGCATTTCTTACAATCCCTGTAGTGATTTCTGACCTAGCAAGTAAAATTTACGGACATGAAATGAATTTTGGAGAAACTGAAAATTTCACTCAATTCCCACAGGTCCCGACCTGTGATATTTTTCAAAAGTTGAAAAATATAAGAAAATTTATGAAATGCATTTCTTACAATCCCTGTATTGATTTCTGACCTAGCAAGTAAAATTTACGGCCTTGAAATGAATTTTGGAGAAACTTAAAATTTCGCTCAATTCTTACAGGCCCCGACTTGTGGAATTTGTCAAAATATGGAAAATATAAAAAAAAATAAAAATACATTTCTTACAATCCCTGTAGTGATTTCTGACCTAGCAAGTAAAGTTTACGGCCTTGAAATGAATTTTGGAAGAAATTAAAATTTCACTCAATTCCCACAGGTCCCGACCTGTGATATTTTTCAAAATTTGAAAAATATACGAAAATTTCATAAATGCATTTCTTACAATCCCTGAAGTGATTTCTGACCTAGCAAGTAAAATTTACGGACATGAAATGAATTTTGGAGAAACTGAAAATTTCACTCAATTCCCACAGGTCCCGACCTGTGATATTTTTCAAAAGTTGAAAAATATAAGAAAATTTCAGAAATGCATTTCTTGCAATCCCTGTAGTGATTTCTGACCTAGCAAGTAAAATTTTCGGCCTTGAAATGAAATTTGGAAAAACTTAAAATTTCGCTTAATTTTTACAGGCCCCGACTTGTGAAATTTGTCAAAATATGGAAAATATAAGAAAATTTCAGAAATACATTTCTTACAATCCCTGTAGTTTTTTTCTGACCTAGCAAGTAAAATTTACGGACATGAAATGAATTTTGGAGAAACTGAAAATTTCACTCAATTCCCACAGGTCCCGACCTGTGATATTTTTCAAAAGTTTAAAAATATAAGAAAATTTCAGAAATGCATTTCTTACAATCCATGTAGTGATTTCTGACCTAGCAAGTAAAATTTACGGCCTTGAAATGAATTTTGGAGAAACTTAAAATTTCGCTCAATTCTTACAGGCCCCGACTTGTGAAATTTGTCAAAATATGGAAAATATAAAAAAAAATTAGAAATACATTTCTTACAATCCCTGTAGTGATTTCTGACCTAGCAAGTAAAATTTACGGCCTTGAAATGAATTTTGGAAGAAATTAAAATTTCACTCAATTCCCACAGGTCCCGACCTGTGATATTTTTCAAAAGTTGAAAAATATACGAAAATTTCAGAAATGCATTTCTTACAATCCCTGTAGTGATTTCTGACCTAGCAAGTAAAATTTACGGACATGAAATGAATTTTGGAGAAACTGAAAATTTCACTCAATTCCCACAGGTCCCGACCTGTGATATTTTTCAAAAGTTGAAAAATATAAGAAAATTTCAGAAATGCATTTCTTGCAATCCCTGTAGTGATTTCAGACCTAGCAAGTAAAATTTACGGCCTTGAAATGAAATTTGGAGAAACTTAAAATTTCGCTTAATTTTTACAGGCCCCGACTTGTGAAATTTGTCAAAATATGGAAAATATAAGAAAATTTCAGAAATACATTTCTTACAATCCCGGTAGTTTTTTTCTGACCTAGCAAGTAAAATTTACGGACATGAAATGAATTTTGGAGAAACTGAAAATTTCACTCAATTCCCACAGGTCCCGACCTGTGATATTTTTCAAAAGTTTAAAAATATAAGAAAATTTCAGAAATGCATTTCTTACAATCCCTGTAGTGATTTCTGAGCTAGCAAGTAAAATTTACGGCCTTGAAATGAATTTTGGAGAAACTGAAAATTTCACTCAATTCCCACAGGTCCCGACCTGTGATATTTTTCAAAAGTTTAAAAATATACGAAAATTTCAGAAATGCATTTCTTACAATCCCTGTAGTTATTTCTGAACTAGCAAGTAAAATTTACGGCCTTGAGATGAATTTTGGAGAAACTTAAGATTTCGCTCAATTCTTACAGGCCTCGACACGTGAAATTTGTCAAAATATGGAAAATATAAAAAAAAATTAGAAATACATTTCTTACAATCCCTGTAGTGATTTCTGACCTAGCAAGTAAAATTTACGCCCTTGGAATGAATTTTGGAAGAAATTAAAATTTCGCTTAATTTTTACAGGCCCCGACTTGTGAAATTTGTCAAAATATGGAAAATATAAGAAAATTTCAGAAATACATTTCTTACAATCCCTGTAGTTTTTTTCTGACCTAGCAAGTAAAATTTACGGACATGAAATGAATTTTGGAGAAACTGAAAATTTCACTCAATTCCCACAGGTCCCGACCTGTGATATTTTTCAAAAGTTTAAAAATATAAGAAAATTTCAGAAATGCATTTCTTACAATCCATGTAGTGATTTCTGACCTAGCAAGTAAAATTTACGGCCTTGAAATGAATTTTGGAGAAACTTAAAATTTCGCTCAATTCTTACAGGCCCCGACTTGTGAAATTTGTCAAAATATGGAAAATATAAAAAAAAATTAGAAATACATTTCTTACAATCCCTGTAGTTATTTCTGACCTAGCAAGTAAAATTTACGGCCTTGAAATGAATTTTGGAAGAAATTAAAATTTCACTCAATTCCCACAGGTCCCGACCTGTGATATTTTTCAAAAGTTTAAAAATATAAGAAAATTTCAGAAATGCATTTCTTACAATCCCTGTAGTGATTTCTGAGCTAGCAAGTAAAATTTACGGCCTTGAAATGAATTTTGGAGAAACTGAAAATTTCACTCAATTCCCACAGGTCCCGACCTGTGATATTTTTCAAAAGTTTAAAAATATACGAAAATTTCAGAAATGCATTTCTTACAATCCCTGTAGTTATTTCTGACCTAGCAAGTAAAATTTACGGCCTTGAAATGAATTTTGGAGAAACTTAAAATTTCGCTCAATTCTTACAGGCCCCGACTTGTGAAATTTGTCAAAATATGGAAAATATAAAAAAAAATTAGAAATACATTTCTTACAATCCCTGTAGTGATTTCTGACCTAGCAAGTAAAGTTTACGGCCTTGAAATGAATTTTGGAAGAAATTAAAATTTCACTCAATTCCCACAGGTCCCGACCTGTGATATTTTTCAAAAGTTGAAAAATATACGAAAATTTCAGAAATGCATTTCTTACAATCCCTGTAGTGATTTCTGACCTAGCAAGTAAAATTTACGGACATGAAATGAATTTTGGAGAAACTTAAAATTTCGCTCAATTTTAACAGGCCCCGACTTGTGAAATTTGTCAAAATATGGAAAATATAAGAAAATTTCAGAAATACAATTCTTACAATCCCTGTAGTTATTTCTGACCTAGCAAGTAAAATTTACGGACATGAAATGAATTTTGGAGAAACTTAAAATTTCGCTCCATTTTAACAGGCCCCGACTTGTGAAATTTGTCAAAATATGGAAAATATAAGAAAATTTCAGAAATACCTTTCTTACAATCCCTGTAGTTATTTCTGACCTAGCAAGTAAAATTTACGGCCTTGAAATGAATTTTGGAGAAACTGAAAATTTCACTGAATTCCCACAGGTCCCGACCTGTGATATTTTTCAAAAGTTGAAAAAGATAAGAAAACTTCAGAAATGCATTTCTTACAATCCCTGTAGTGATTTCTGACCTAGCAAGTAAAATTTACGGCCGTGAAATGAATTTTGGAGAAACTTAAAATTTCGCTCAATTTTTACAGGCCCCGACATGTGAAATTTGTCAAAATATGTAAAATATAAGAAAATTTCAGAAATACATTTCTTACAATCCCTGTAGTTATTTCTGACCTAGCATGTAAAATTTACGGCCTTGAAATAAATTTATGGAGAAACTGAAAATTTCACTCAATTCCCACAGGTTCCGACCTGTGATATTTTTCAAAAGTTGAAAAATATAAGAAAATTTCAGAAATGCATTTCTTACAATCCCTGTAGTGATTTCTAACCTAGCAAGTAAAATTTACGGCCTTGAAATGAATTTTGGAGAAACTTAAAATTTCGCTCAATTCTTACAGGCCCCGACTTGTGAAATTTGTCAAAATATGGAAAATATAAAAAATATTTCAGAAATACATTTCTTACAATCCCTGTAGTGATTTCTGACCTAGCAAGTAAAATTTACGGCCTTGAAATGAATTTTGGAAGAAATTAAAATTTCACTCAATTCCCACAGGTCCCGACCTGTGATATTTTTCAAAAGTTGAAAAATATAAGAAAATTTATTAAATGCATTTTTTACAATCCCTGTAGTGATTTCTAACCTATCAAGTAAAATTTACTTCCTTGAAATGAATTTTGGAGAAACTGAAAATATCACTCAATTCCCACAGTTCCCGACCTGTGATATTTTTCAAAAGTTGAAAAATATAAGAAAATTTCAGAAATGCATTTCTTGCTATCCCTGTAGTGATTTCTGACCTAGCAAGTAAAATTTACGGCCTTGAAATGAATTTTGGAGAAACTTAAAATTTCGCTTAATTTTAACAGGCCCCAACTTGTGAAATTTGTCAAAATATGGAAAATATAAGAAAATTTCAGAAATACATTTCTTACAATCCCTGTAGTTATTTCTGACCTAGCAAGTAAAATTTACGGCCTTGAAATGAATTTTGGAAGAAATTAAAATTTCACTCAATTCCCACAGGTCCCGACCTGTGATATTTTTCAAAAGTTGAAAAATATAAGAAAATTTATTAAATGCATTTTTTACAATCCCTGTAGTGATTTCTAACCTATCAAGTAAAATTTACTTCCTTGAAATGAATTTTGGAGAAACTGAAAATTTCACTCAATTCCCACAGGTCCCGACCTGTGATATTTTTCAAAAGTTGAAAAATATAAGAAAATTTCAGAAATGCATTTCTTGCAATCCCTGTAGTGATTTCTGACCTAGCAAGTAAAATTTACGGCCTTGAAATGAATTTTGGAGAAACTTAAAATTTCGCTTAATTTTAACAGGCCCCAACTTTTGAAATTTGTCAAAATATGGAAAATATAAGAAAATTTCAGAAATACATTTCTTACAATCCCTGTAGTTATTTCTGACCTAGCAAGTAAAATTTACGGCCTTGAAATGAATTTTGGAGAAACTGAAAATTTCACTCAATTCCCACAGGTCCCGACCTGTGATATTTTTCAAAAGTTGAAAAATATAAGAAAATTTCAGAAATGCATTTCTTACAATCCCTGTAGTGATTTCTGACCTAGCAAGTAAATTTTACGGCCTTGAAATAATTTTTGAAAAAGTTAAAATTTCGCTAAATTTTTACACGCCCCGACTTGTGAAATTTGTCAAAATATGGAAAATATAAGAAAATTTCAGAAATACATTTCTTACAATCCCTGTAGTTATTACTGACCTAGCAAGTAAAATTTACGGCCTTGAAATGAATTTTGGAAGAAAATTAAATTTCACTCAATTCCCACAGGTCCCGACATGTGATATTTTTCAAAAGTTGAAAAATATAAGAAAATTTCAGAAATGCATTTTTTACAATCCCTGTAGTGATTTCTGACCTAGCAAGTAAAATTTACGGCCTTGAAATGAATTTTGGAGAAACTTAAAATTTCGCTTAATTTTAACAGGCCCCGACTTGTGAAATTTGTCAAAATATGGAAAATATAAGAAAATTTCAGAAATACATTTCTTACAATCCCTGTAGTTATTTCTGACCTAGCAAGTAAAATTTACGGCCTTGAAATGAATTTTAGAGAAACTGAAAATTTCACTCAATTCCCACAGGTCCCGACCTGTGATATTTTTCAAAAGTTGAAAAATATAAGAAAATTTCAGAAATGCATTTCTTACAATCCCTGTAGTGATTTCTGACCTAGCAAGTAAAATTTACGGCCTTGAAATGAATTTTGGAGAAACTTAAAATTTCGCTCAATTTTTACAGGCCCCGACATGTGAAATTTGTCAAAATATGGAAAATATAAGAAAATTTCAGAAATACATTTCTTACAATCCCTGTAGTTATTTCTGACCTAGCATGTAAAATTTACGGCCTTGAAATAAATTTATGGAGAAACTGAAAATTTCACTCAATTCCCACAGGTTCCGACCTGTGATATTTTTCAAAAGTTGAAAAATATACGAAAATTTCAGAAATGCATTTCTTACAATCCCTGTAGTGATTTCTAACCTAGCAAGTAAAATTTACGGCCTTGAAATGAATTTTGGAGAAACTTAAAATTTCGCTCAATTCTTACAGGCCCCGACTTGTGAAATTTGTCAAAATATGGAAAATATAAAAAAAATTCAGAAATACATTTCTTACAATCCCTGTAGTGATTTCTGACCTAGCAAGTAAAATTTACGGCCTTGAAATGAATTTTGGAAGAAATTAAAATTTCACTCAATTCCCACAGGTCCCGACCTGTGATATTTTTCAAAAGTTGAAAAATATAAGAAAATTTATTAAATGCATTTTTTACAATCCCTGTAGTGATTTCTAACCTATCAAGTAAAATTTACGGCCTTGAAATGAATTTTGGAGAAACTGAAAATTTCACTGAATTCCCACAGGTCCCGACCTGTGATATTTTTCAAAAGTTGAAAAATATAAGAAAATTTCAGAAATGCATTTCTTACAATCCCTGTAGTGATTTCTGACCTAGCAAGTAAAATTTACGGCCTTGAAATGAATTTTGGAGAAACTTAAAATTTCGCTTAATTTTAACAGGTCTCGACTTGTGAAATTTGTCAAAATATGGAAAATATAAGAAAATTTCAGAAATACATTTCTTACAATCCCTGTAGTTATTTCTGACCTAGCAAGTAAAATTTACGGCCTTGAAATGAATTTTGGAGAAACTGAAAATTTCACTCAATTCCCACAGGTCCCGACCTGTGATATTTTTCAAAAGTTGAAAAAGATAAGAAAATTTCAGAAATGCATTTCTTACAATCCCTGTAGTGATTTCTGACCTAGCAAGTAAAATTTACGGCCTTGAAATGAATTTTGGAGAAACTTAAAATTTCGCTAAATTTTTACAGGCCCCGACTTGTGAAATTTGTCAAAATATAGAAAATATAAAAAAAATTCAGAAATACATTTCTTACAATCCCTGTAGTGATTTCTGACCTAGCAAGTAAAATTTACGGCCTTGAAATGAATTTTGGAAGAAATTAAAATTTCACTCAATTCCCACAGGTCCCGACCTGTGATATTTTTCAAAAGTTGAAAAATATAAGAAAATTTATGAAATGCATTTTTTACAATCCCTGTAGTTATTTCTAACCTATCAAGTAAAATTTACGGCCTTGAAATGAATTTTGGAGAAACTGAAAATTTCACTCAATTCCCACAGGTCCCGACCTGTGATATTTTTCAAAAGTTGAAAAATATAAGAAAATTTCAGAAATGCATTTCTTACAATCCCTGTAGTGATTTCTGACCTAGCAAGTAAAATTTACGGCCTTGAAATGAATTTTGGAGAAACTTAAAATTTCGCTTAATTTTAACAGGTCTCGACTTGTGAAATTTGTCAAAATATGGAAAATATAAGAAAATTTCAGAAATACATTTCTTACAATCCCTGTAGTTATTTCTGACCTAGCAAGTAAAATTTACGGCCTTGAAATGAATTTTGGAGAAACTGAAAATTTCACTCAATTCCCACAGGTCCCGACCTGTGATATTTTTCAAAAGTTGAAAAAGATAAGAAAATTTCAGAAATGCATTTCTTACAATCCCTGTAGTGATTTCTGACCTAGCAAGTAAAATTTACGGCCTTGAAATGAATTTTGGAGAAACTTAAAATTTCGCTAAATTTTTACAGGCCCCGACTTGTGAAATTTGTCAAAATATGGAAAATATAAAAAAAATTCATAAATACATTTCTTACAATCCCTGTAGTGATTTCTGACCTAGCAAGTAAAATTTACGGCCTTGAAATGAATTTTGGAAGAAATTAAAATTTCACTCAATTCCCACAGGTTCCGACCTGTGATATTTTTCAAAAGTTGAAAAATATAAGAAAATTTATTAAATGCATTTTTACAATCCCTGTAGTGATTTCTAACCTAGAAAGTAAAATTTACGGCCTTGAAATGAATTTTGGAAGAAATTAAAATTTTATTAAATTCCCACAGGTCCGGACCTGTGATATTTTTCAAAAGTTGAAAATATAACAAAATTTCAGAAATGCATTTCTTACAATCCCTGTAGTGATTTCTGACCTAGCAAGTAAAATTTACGGCCTTGAAATGAATTTTGGAATAAATTAAAATTTTACTAAATTCCCACAGGCCCCGACCTGTGATATTTTTCAAAAGTTGAAAAATATAAGAAAATTTCAGAAATGCATTTCTTACAATCCCTGTAGTGATTTCTGACCAAGCAAGTAAAATTTATGGCCTTGAAATGAATTTTGGAGAAACTTAAAATTTCGCTTAATTTCCACAGGCCCCGACTTGTGAAATTTGTCAAAATATGAAAAATGTAAGAAAATTTCAGAAATGCATTTCTTACAATCCCTGTAGTTATTTCTGACCTAGCAAGTAAAATTTACGGCCTTGAAATGAATTTTGGAGAAACTGAAAATTTCACTCAATTCCCACAGGTCCCGACCTGTGATATTTTTCAAAAGTTTAAAAATATAAGAAAATTTCAGAAATGCATTTCTTACAATCCCTGTAGTGATTTCTGACCTAGCAAGTAAAATTTACGGCCTTGAAATGAAATTTGGAGAAACTTAAAATTTCGCTCAATTTTTACACGCCCCGACTTGTGAAATTTGTCAAAATATGGAAAATATAAGAAAATTTCAGAAATACATTTCTTACAATCCCTGTAGTTATTTCTGACCTAGCAAGTCAAATTTACGGCCTTGAAATGAATTTCGGAAGAAATTAAAATTTCACTCAATTCCCACAGGTCCCGACATGTGATATTTTTCAAAAGTTGAAAAATATACGAAAATTTCAGAAATGCATTTCTTACAATCCCTGTAGTTATTTCTGACCTAGCAAGTAAAATTTACGGCCTTGAAATGAATTTTGGAGAAACTGAAAATTTCACTCAATTCCCACAGGTACCGACCTGTGATATTTTTCAAAAGTTGAAAAATATAAGAAAATTTCAGAAATGCATTTATTACAATCCCTGTAGTGATTTCTGAGCTAGCAAGTAAAATTTACGGCCTTGAAACGAATTTTGGAGAAACTTAAAATTTCGCTCAATTTTTACAGGCCCCGACATGTGAAATTTGTCAAAATATGGAAAGTATAAGAAAATTTCAGAAATACATTTCTTACAATCCCTGTAGTTATTTCTGACCTAGCAAGTAAAATTTACGTCCTTGAAATGAATTTTGGAAGAAATTAAAATTTTACTAAATTCCCACAGGCCCCGACCTGTGATATTTTTCAAAAGTTGAAAAATATAAGAAAATTTCAGAAATGCATTTCTTACAATCCCTGTAGTTATTTCTGACCTAGCAAGTAAAATTTACGGCCTTGAAATGAATTTTGGAGAAACTGAAAATTTCACTCAATTCCCACAGGTCCCGACCTGTGATATTTTTCAAAAGTTTAAAAATATAAGAAAATTTCAGAAATGCATTTCTTACAATCCCTGTAGTGATTTCTGACCTAGCAAGTAAAATTTACGGCCTTGAAATGAAATTTGGAGAAACTTAAAATTTCGCTCAATTTTTACACGCCCCGACTTGTGAAATTTGTCAAAATATGGAAAATATAAGAAAATTTCAGAAATACATTTCTTACAATCCCTGTAGTTATTTCTGACCTAGCAAGTCAAATTTACGGCCTTGAAATGAATTTCGGAAGAAATTAAAATTTCACTCAATTCCCACAGGTCCCGACATGTGATATTTTTCAAAAGTTGAAAAATATACGAAAATTTCAGAAATGCATTTCTTACAATCCCTGTAGTTATTTCTGACCTAGCAAGTAAAATTTACGGCCTTGAAATGAATTTTGGAGAAACTGAAAATTTCACTCAATTCCCACAGGTACCGACCTGTGATATTTTTCAAAAGTTGAAAAATATAAGAAAATTTCAGAAATGCATTTATTACAATCCCTGTAGTGATTTCTGAGCTAGCAAGTAAAATTTACGGCCTTGAAACGAATTTTGGAGAAACTTAAAATTTCGCTCAATTTTTACAGGCCCCGACATGTGAAATTTGTCAAAATATGGAAAGTATAAGAAAATTTCAGAAATACATTTCTTACAATCCCTGTAGTTATTTCTGACCTAGCAAGTAAAATTTACGTCCTTGAAATGAATTTTGGAAGAAATTAAAATTTTACTAAATTCCCACAGGCCCCGACCTGTGATATTTTTCAAAAGTTGAAAAATATAAGAAAATTTCAGAAATGCATTTCTTACAATCCCTGTAGTGATTTCTGACCTAGCAAGTAAAATTTACGGCCTTGAAATGAATTTTGGAGAAACTTAAAATTTCGCTCAATTTCCACATGTCCCGACCTGTCAAATTTTTCAAAATTTAAAAAAATGTAAGAAAATTTCAGAAATGCATTTCTTACAATCCCTGTAGTGATTTCTGACCTAGCAAGTAAAATTTACGGCCTTGAAATGAAGTTTGGAGAAACTAATAATTTCACTCAATTCCCACAGGTCAAATTTTTCAAAATTTGAAAAATAAAAGAAAATTTCAGAAATGCATTTCTTACAATCCCTGTAGTGATTTCTGACCTAGCAAGTAAAATTTACGGTCTAGGAATTTTTTATTTTTTGCGGACCTTTAAAAATTGGTTTGATGCGGCTGTTTGAATGTTTTAGGGATCAAATTTTTCAAAATTGTTCTTCTGCAAGAAAGTTTAGCCAGATTGCTTTCATTTTTTTAGACGGAGTCCAACGTCAGGTCACTTTGTACCACGTTCTCGCGACCCAACAGACCTATTGGTACTTGATTAACGAGATCTCGGCTCCTCACAATGTCCCTGGACATTGTACTATTATCGCGGATTCCCAGTGGGTCTGCGGAGTAAAAAGGTGTTCTAAACAACAGACCGAACCGCCGTAGAGGTTTGTTGTTGAACTTATTGAAAAAGTAGTTCCTGTCTTTTATAAGTACTATTTTCTTCGGAATCGTCAGTGGGTCTGCGGAGTAAAAAGGTGTTCTAAACAACAGACCGAACCGCCGTAGAGGTTTGTTGTTGAACTTATTGAAAAAGTAGTTCCTGTCTTTTATAAGTACTATTTTCTTCGGAATCGTCAGTGGGTCTGCGGAGTAAAAAGGTGTTCTAAACAACAGACCGAACCGCCGTAGAGGTTTGTTGTTGAACTTATTGAAAAAGTAGTTCCTGTCTTTTATAAGTACTATTTTCTTCGGAATCGTCAGTGGGTCTGCGGAGTAAAAAGGTGTTCTAAACAACAGACCGAACCGCCGTAGAGGTTTGTTGTTGAACTTATTGAAAAAGTAGTTCCTGTCTTTTATAAGTACTATTTTCTTCGGAATCGTCAGTGGGTCTGCGGAGTAAAAAGGTGTTCTACACAACAGACCGAGCCGCCGTAGAGGTTGGCTGTTGGACAACAACTTTAACTAACCTATTGGAAAGTGCATTAGTTCAACTAAGGTATTTTTCAAGTCGGTAAGTGGAAACGTAAAAAATATATTACACAGGGAAATTTCAAAATATTATCAACTACATAATTCGTTCTCACTTCATTTAATTCAGTGTTGGGTATCTTGGCTGTCTGTTAATGCAGAACTAAAAAGGAAGTTTCTTTTTTATTTTTTTTAATTTCATATATAAACTACACTGTCAATACGACCAGCATCGTACAAAAAGAACAAATAACGTAAAATCAGTTCACCACAATGGATTACTGTTCTATGTTTGATAAACCGGAGTGGATTGTTCGTTTATATTTGGACTGTACACATCGTGCGGTTTGCCTTCCTGATTTTTGTCAAGGGTATTAGGGCAGATCCCTGGGCGTTGTAGGTAAAGCCAGCGGGAGCCAAGATATCCGAGGGCCAAAATATCCTGGGACACTGGGCGGTATCCGGGGGCCAAAATATCCTGGGACACTGGGCGGTATCCGGGGGCCAAAATATCCTGGGACACTGGGCGGTATCCGGGGGCCAAAATATCCTGGGACACTGGGCGGTATCCGGGGGCCAAAATATCCTGGGACACTGGGCGGTATCCGGGGGCCAAAATATCCTGGGACACTGGGCGGTATCCGGGGGCCAAAATATCCTGAGACACTGGGCGGTATCCGGGGTCCAAATATCCTGGGACACTGGGTGGTTTCCATGGGGAGTTAAATGTAACCCCCCCCCCCCCCCCCACACACACACACACCCCGCACTGCATTACGTGTTTTGATTGGCTGTTACACGAGAAGTTGTATATAATATGTAACACTCTCTTCCCCTCCCCCCTCTCCCACCACCACACACTGCATTCCATGTTCTGGTTGGCTGTAACACACAAGAAACACTTTTTTTTCTTTTTTGAAGATCGAAATCGTCGATTCTTAAATTAAAGAAGAAGCGATTGATGAAACACGGGCAAAGGGAAAAGAAATCGACAGAGCGGCTGGGTTTAAAAAAATGGGGGAAACATTAATTTATCAAAAGAGCAACTTATAAATTGATGTGTTTTGTGTTAGCTTCATAAACTCATTAAGCCATATCTTGCATTAAACAAAAACAGCGTCTATGCCAGGGTTTTCAAAAACCATGTCCAGAATGCTGAAAGTGGAAAAAAAAGTGTCTCCAGACGCAAAAAACTACGTAAATATGCAAAAGAAGTGCGTTAATGTGACCGCTTAAAAAATAAATGTTCAATGCCGAGTCAATGAAATGTTCTTCCCCTCCCCCTCTCCCGCCCCCCCCCCCCCCTCCAAAAAAAGAAAAAAAAAAAGATCACCGGCTCCTTCACGAATCGTAAAACTTAGGATTTAACCCAATGCTAAAAAACGGTTAAATCTCGTTTTTCACAGTCCGCTCCGTGGCTGGGAGGGAGGAAGGCGGGCTGCGGGATCCAAGCAGAAGCTGACGCATGGAGATCGTGGAGATGACCGCGGTCAAGGTCAGACGATCTTACCTTTTAAGGATCACAAGCCCAAGCCGCAGGTAAAGTGTATGTTAAACAGTCAAACAAATTTTCTGTTATATTTGTATGTGTGTGTGTCGTGGGGTGGGAGAGGGGTAGGGGGGTACTTCTCATTGCAGACTGGGTCATTAAATTTAATGAAAGGGTCATTTATTAGCCGCGGGGAAAAATTCAGTCTGGTGTCATCATTCCGTGTCGTCATGGGTGTGTCGTCATTCCGTCGTCATGGGTGTGTTGTCATTCCGTGTCGTCATGGGTATGTTGTCATTCCGTGTCGTCATGGGTGTGTTGTCATTCCGTGCCGTCATGGGTGTGTTGTCATTCCGTGTCGTCATGGGTGTGTTGTTATTCCGTGTCGTCATGGGTGTGCTGTCATTCCGTGTCGTAATGGGTGTGCTGTCATTGTGTGTCGTCATGGATGTGTTGTCATTCCGTGTCGTCATGGGTGTGTTGTCATTCCGTGTCGTCATGGGTGTGTTGTCATTGCATGTCGTCATGGGTGTGTTGTTATACCGTGTCGTCATGGGTGTGTTGTCATTGCGTGTCGTCATGGGTGTGTTGTCATACCGTGTCGTCATGGGTGTGTTGTCATTCCGTGTCGTCATGGGTGTGTTGTCATTCCGTGTCGTAATGGGTGTGCTGTCATTGTGTGTCGTCATGGGTGTGTCGTATCATTTCGTGTCGTCATGGATGTGCCATCATTCCGTGTCGTCATGGGTGTGTTGTCATTCCGTGTCGTCATAGGTGTGTTGTCATTCCGTGTCGTCATGTGTGTGTTGTCATTCCGTGTCGTCATGGGTGTGCTGTCATTGTGTGTCGTCATGGGTGTGTTGTCATACCGTGTCGTAATGGGTGTGTTGTCATACCGTGTCGTCATGGGTGTGTTGTCATTCCGTGTCGTCATGGGTGTGTTGTCATTCCGTGTCGTCATGGGTGTGTTGTCATTCTGTGTCGGCATGGGTGTGCTGTCATTGTGTGTCGTCATGGGTGTGCTGTCATTCCGTGTCGTCCTGGGAGTGTCGTCATTCTGTGGCGTCATGGGAGTGTCATCATTCCCTGTCGTCATGGGTGTGTTGTCATTCCGTGTCGTCATGGGTGTGTCGTTATTGCGTGTCGTCATGGGTGTGTCGTTATTCCGTGTCGTCATGGGTGTGTTGTCATTCCATGTCGTAATGGGTGTGTTGTCATTCCATGTCGTCATGGGTGTGTTGTCATTCCATGTCGTCATGGGTGTGTTGTTATTCCGTGTCGTCATGGGTGTGTTGTCATTCCATGTCGTCATGGGTGTGTTGTCATTCCATGTCGTCATGGGTGTCTTGTCATTCCATGTCGTCATGGGTGTGTTGTCATTCCATGTCGTCATTGGTGTGTTGTCATTCCATGTCGTCATGGGTGTGTTGTCATTCCATGTCGTCATGGGTGTGTTGTCATTCCATGTCGTCATGGGTGTGTTGTCATTCCATGTCGTCATGGGTATGTTGTTATTCCGTGTCGTCATGGGTGTGTTGTCATTCCATGTCGTCATGGGTGTGTTGTTATTCCGTGTCGTCATGGGTGTGTTGTCATTCCATGTCGTCATGGGTGTGTTGTCATTCCGTGTCGTCATGAGTGTGTTGTCGAGCCCAGTCATGGATTCACACGGACAACAATTTGGGATTTTTTCAGGATCGCGCTTCTTGCAAACAGCGACAGTCGATAGCACATCAACAGTCATTAACCAGCCGTACACATATTTGCTCATATTTAGGTATGTTTTTCCTAAGTCAGATGACGAAGATCGGTCGACTTCGCACCAAAATTTGTGTACCTCGGGATCATCTGATTTGGGTTACTGCAGGCCCCCTTCAACTTCCCCCACACCTTCAGCTCAACCAGGAGGCCGCGCATGAGCAGTGGACAACACTGTAACAACCACCGGCCGTAAAAACCCTACTGGGCTGTGCAATCTTTATGGGCAGTGTGAAGAAATGTTACTGGTTTTTATCGCAGCGATTTCTCTGTATCGACTAAGAAGAAGGGAGCTCGGAAAAAAATGCACATATTGTACAGAATATTATTTTGCAGATTTGCCAACACTTGTTGAATGTTAGAGAGAAATTTGTATTACTCGTGTTTTAGGGATATAGTTATGAACTTGTCCGTCTGTCCGCATGCGTGTCTGGGCTATGTCTCCGAAACCATAGGTCTGATTTTTTTCTTGAAATTTCATACACGGACAGAGTACATATTGAAGGTGTGCAAGGTCATGTTTTTGTTCGGGTTATGAGATATTGTCAAAATGACAGTTTTTTTTTGTTTTTTTTTGCTAGATCTCCAATACTGTTAATAAGATTGTTTTGATATTTCACACACTCATACAGCACATATTGAATGTGTGTAACGTCGTATTTTGGTTTGTAGTTATAAAAAATTGTCAAAATGAAGGATTTTGAAATTTGGTAAAACTTTGCGTTTTGATATATTTTTGTCCGAGTAGTGATATAATTTTGTCCGCCTATTAACAGAATTTTGTCCGCGTATTGATATAATTTTGTCCGCGTATTGATATAATTTTGTCCGCGTATTGATATATTTTTGTCCGCGTAGTAACATAATTTTGTCCGCGTATTGATATATTTTTGTCCGCGTATTAACATAATTTTGTCCGCGTATTGATGTAATTTTGTCCGCGTATTGATATATTTTTGTCCGCGTAGTGATATAATTTTGTCCGCCTATTAACATAATTTTGTCCGCCTATTAACATAATTTTGTCCGCGTATTGACATAATTTTGTCCGCGTATTGACATAATTTTGTCCGCGTATTGATATAATTTTGTCCGCGTATTGATATAATTTTGTCCGCGTATTGGAGCGTGTCATAATGGCTGTGTCTCCGAAACTTTTTATAAGAATTTTTTTTTAAAATTTGACACACGGATAAAACATGTTGAAAATTGGAAAAATATAAAACTTCAAATTTAAAAATGAAAAACTGGTAGGATTGTGAAAATGCGTGATGAAAGTGGCAGTAGTACGACACTTTGCAAACTGACCTTAGCACTGATTTCACAGGTCATCCGCGCTGCACGGAGGATCGCGTCTATCCGAACTCAGTTCTTTAATGATGTTTGTTACTCGCCAGCCCTCTACAAGTATGGCGGCCTGATGTAGGGGTTTGACGTTTTGGTTGAAATATCCAGAATATAGTGGGGATGTGCTGTGACGTTTTCTATTGTGATCTGGCAATAATTCTTCTACTCTCGCCTTGTCAAGCCTTGATAAATTTTCTGTGATACCGAGCCGTATGCGGAGTTTGTCGTGATCATTACGTCAAACACGGCTCATTGTAGGGCTTCGACATTTCATATAGTGAATGTGGTATCCAGAGACTGTTTACGGACAGAACGTTCTCACAAGGGACGCCAACAGGCAGAACGTCCTCACAAGGAACGCCCACAGATAGAACGTCTCGAGACAAAACCTCCTCCCACGGAACGTTCTCAGACAGAACATCCCCCGACAAAACGTCTTCACGCGTAACGTCCTCACACGGAACGCCCTCTCAGGGAACGTCCTGAGGCACAACGTTCTCACACGTGACGTCTTCCGATAGTGTCCTCATTCAGAACATCTTCTGACAGAATGTCCTCATTCAGAACATCTTCTGACAGAATGTCCTCAGTCAGAACATCCTCCTACAGAACGTTCACAAATGAGAAATTCAGACAGATCGTCCAGTGACCAGAAACTGATTTGACCCCGACTGATTTTACCAAGTCATCTCACTCCGCCACCCACCCCCCCCCCCCCCCACCAAAAAAAAAATGTGCATCGAAACTTTCAATATGGATCGAAAATTGCGCAAAAATCCCTTGTCCGTATCTGCATATGTAAACTTTTACATAAAATACTTCTCCCTCAATTTCAATCGGATTCCTTTCAAATGTGTACGGTGCTATTTTTTTTATTTATTTTTATTTATTTATTTGTTTTTTTTTTTTGTTTTTTGCTTTAGCCCCAGCTTCTACACAGGCAGGGGCTAGCAGTCGTTGAAAGGATGTGCGTATGTACGTTTTTAATTTGAATAAAAATCGCATCTCCTCCCAGGCTATTAGCCTGAATGTCTTGAGATTTTGTTTGATGGTAGCAGGCATAAATACCTATCTGGCTATTACTTTTCGGCGAATAGCCAACAATTGGAGGAAATATTGGTCAAAAACCAAGTTTCCTTAAAACGTATCTCCTCCTAGTTTTTAGACCAGCCGACTATGTCGGGCTGGTCTTATCTAATCAATAGAGGGGTATCCGTCGTCCGTATGTACGTATGTACGTATGTACGTATGTATGTACGTGTGTAAACTTTTACTTAAAATGCTTCTTCTCCTTCAGTTTTGATCGGATTCCTCTCAAATTTTACACGAATGTTATTTAGGTATACCTCTCTTTAAAAATTATTTTTTTTGGCGCTCCGCCGAAAATTGGCCAAATGGGGGACATTTCAAATTTTTCGGTTGCCAATTTTCAAAATGCTTCTTCTCCTTCAGTTTTGATCGGATTCCTCTCAAATTGTACACGAATATGCCCTAGGTAGACCTCTTTTGAAAAATTACTCATTTTGGCGATCCGCCAAAAATTGGCCAAATGGGGGACATTTTTTAATTTTTTGGTGCCAAATTTTCAAATTGCTTCTTCTCCCACAATTTTGATCGGATTCCTTTCCAATTTTGGATAGTTGTTCTCAAGGTAGACCTGTCTTGAAAAATTACTTTTTTGGCCAAATGGGGGACATTTGTAATTTTGTGGTTGCCAATTTTCAAAATGCTCCTTATCCCACAATTTTGATCAGATTTTCTTCAAATTTTGCACGAATATTCCCAAGGTAGGCCTCTTCTCAAAAATTACTCATTTTGACGATCCGCCAAAAATTGGCCAAATGGGGGACATTTTCAAATTTTTTGGTCTACAATTTTCAAATTGCTTCTTCTCCCACAATTTTGATTGGATTCCTTTCCAATTTTTGATAGTTGTTCTCAAGGTAGATCTCTCTTGAAAAATTACTTTTTTTGGCAATCCGCCAAAAATTGCCAAATGGGGGACATTTGTAATTTTGTGGTTGCCAATTTTCAAAATGCTTCTTCTCCCACAATTTTGATCAGATTTTCACCAAATTATACACGAATGTTCTCTAGGTATACCTCTCTTTAAAAGTTATTTTTTTGGCGCTCCGCAAAAAATTGGCAAAATGGGGGGTATTTCAAATTTTTCGGTTGCCAATTTTCAAAATGCTTCTCCTTCAGTTTTGATCGGATTCCTCTCAAATTTCACACGAATATGCCCTAGGTAGACCTCTTTTGAAAAATTACTCATTTTGGCGATCCGCCAAAAATTGGCTAAATAGGGGACATTTTTTAATTTTTTGGTGTCAAATTTTCAAATTGCTTCTTCTCCCACAATTTTGATAGGATTCCTTTCCAATTTCGGATAGTTGTTCTCAAGGTAGACCTGTCTTGAAAAATTACTCTTTTTAGCGATCCGCCAAAAATTGGCCAAATGGGGGACATTTGTAATTTTGTGGTTGCCAATTTTCAAAATGCTTCTTCTCCCACAATTTTGATCAGATTTTCACCAAATTATACACGAATGTTCTCTAGGTATACCTCTCTTTAAAAGTTATTTTTTTGGCGCTCCGCAAAAAATTGGCAAAATGGGGGGTATTTCAAATTTTTCGGTTGCCAATTTTCAAAATGCTTCTCCTTCAGTTTTGATCGGATTCCTCTCAAATTTCACACGAATATGCCCTAGGTAGACCTCTTTTGAAAAATTACTCATTTTGGCGATCCGCCAAAAATTGGCTAAATAGGGGACATTTTTTAATTTTTTGGTGTCAAATTTTCAAATTGCTTCTTCTCCCACAATTTTGATAGGATTCCTTTCCAATTTTGGATAGTTGTTCTCAAGGTAGACCTGTCTTGAAAAATTACTCTTTTTAGCGATCCGCCAAAAATTGGCCAAATGGGGGACATTTGTAATTTTGTGGTTGCCAATTTTCAAAATGCTTCTTCTCCCACAATTTTGATCAGATTTTCTTCAAATTTTGCACCCATATTCCCTAGGTAGACCTATTTTGAAAAATTACTGATTTTGACGATCCGCCAAAAATTGGCCAAATGCGGGACATTTTCAAATTTTTTGGTCTACAATTTTAAAATTGCTTCTTCTCGCACAATTTTGATCGGATTCCTTTCCAAATTTTGATAGTTGTTCTCAAGGTAGATCTCTCTTGAAAAATTACTTTTTTTTTGGCGATCCGCCAAAAATTGGCCAAATGGGGGAAATTTTTTAATTTTTTGGTGTCAAATTTTCAAATTGCTTCTTCTCCCACAGTTTTGATCGGATTCTTTTCCAATTTTGGATACTTGTTCTCTGGGTAGACCTCTCTTGAAAAATTACTTTTTTTGGCGATTCGCCAAAAATTGGCCGAATGGGGGACATTTGTAATTTTGTGGTTGCCAATTTTCAAAATGCTTCTTCTCCCACAATTATGATCAGATTTTCTTCAAATTTTGCACGAATGCTCCCTAGGTAGGCCTCTTTTGAAAAATTACTCATTTTGGCGATCCGCCAAAAATTGGCCAAATGGGGGACATTTTTAATTTTGTCCCCTTATGAAAGACTTGAAAGAATGACTCCTCATCAGCCACAACTACACCGAGCAAGTCAGCGAATATTTTCTCCATTCAGTTACGGCTTTTTTCGTAACCGCTGTCTGCCAATTTGATCATGATTTTGTCTGTAATTCTTGGATATATATTCTGTAGGTCACGGCTGGTCACCATGTCCCTGGACATGCTTGTTTGGTGGAAACGTTCTAAATTTTGGTCGAAGGTAGGGTGCATGTGGCCACCTGGCTAATACTTTCAAAAATTGGCGAAAACCCTTTTTTTCGTAGAGTCTTAACTACTTCTAGGAATGTTATCTTACTGTCTTGAATTTTTAGGTGAAGGCTGCGGCAGCTACTACCTACTTGGCTATCACTTTTTAGACCAAAACCGGGCGAGCCCGGGTGGTCAATCAATCAATCAATCAATCAATCAATTTAGGTTTATTCATCTGAACATGGACATGTACAAGAAAACAAGAAGTACACACCAAGGATTCACATTACGAGGACAAAATACATATAAATGCAACGTATACTTGAATACTCACAGTTTCACTGGACAGATAGAAAAGGCGATTCGTAAAAGTCAAAACTTATGAATCGAACCGCCTACTTACACTATAGGATTGCCCTCTGTCCGTCCGTCTGTCTGTCGAGCCGTCCGTCAGTCCGTCCTTCCGTGTGTCACACTTTGGATGCTGTTTTGTTTCCACGCAAGTTTTCCGAAACTATTTACCCTAGCATATGCAGCCTTGCACAGTGGAAATATATATACGAAGTCGTGCAACGTCATGTTATTTTTCTAATCGGTAAAAAATTGCCAAAATGGCGACTTGTAAAAAATTACCAATTTATGAGATAACTGTAATGTAAGACTTAGGTGGTTTCCACGCGAGTTCTCCGAAACTACGTATCCTGGGCGTATGCTACCTTGCACAGTGAATATATATATATAACACTGTATTATTTAAAATAAGAATTCTGAAGCAAATAAGAAACCAGACATTTTTTTATAGGCTATTCCGGAATAGACTACTGCTAAATCGAATGTCAAATAAACCAATATTGCTTCATTTTTCTTACACCGAAGGTGAAAATAAGTTGAACAATGTAAATTCTTATCTTTTGGCGAAACGAAAATAAAATGATTGACAAATTGAATTGTTATTTTGGCTTTTTGTTAAAATGTCTTTAGTTCAGTGTTGAACAACATATTGAATTTTTTTTAATTTATTTGTATTTTCAATATTTTTTTTTCATATTTTTCTGTTTCCACGGCAAGAAAATAAGTTTTTTTTACACAGAATGCAACCTAATATGATGAAATAATAAAAAAAAATTAATTTCTGTGACATTTGATTTAGCGGTAGTCTATTCCGGAATAGCCTACCAAAAATATCTGGCTTCTTATTTGCTTCAGAATTCTTACTATCCCCCGCCGTCCTGACGGAGGCGGGCGATATAGAAATGCACTGTGTCCGTCCGTCCGTCAGTCGCCAGTTTTGTTTCCAGACGATATCTCCGAAAATAGTGGGCGGATCTAGTTCATATTTGGTATGCGTAACAACCAAGATGTCTAGATGCGACTTTTGGGGGTTTTGATCGGATCGAAGCCCATCTGGATCTGTATTTGGACTTAGAATCCCAAAATTCGGATCTCAATGTGCACTTCGGTTTCCAGACGATATCTCCGAAACTAGTGACCGGATCCGGTTCATATTTAATATGTGCAACAACCAAGAAATCTAGGTGCGCCTTTTGGGGGTTTTAATCGGATCGAAAATCTTAAAATTTTGAATCACAGAAGCGGAAATTAGTGCCTGTGTTTCTGAAACTTTTTTGGTGGTTCGCCAAAGAAACTGTCTCTTAAGTGTTTGATCTTAATCTCTAGAAATTCTGATTAAAGGTGACAGGCTTTGGGGCCCACCTGGCTATTACGTTTTTAACCCAGCCGACTTTGTCGGACTGGGTTAGACATATCACTATAGGGGGCTTAAATGTATGTGCGTATGTTAAACTTTTTCTTTAAAATGCTACTCCTCCTGCAGTTTTTTTGCTCCAATTCGTTTGATATTACGCAGGAATGTTCCCTGGGTGGTCCCCCACCTGGCTATTACTTTTGTTGACGATTTACGAAAAACTGACAAAAGAGCGGCACTTTTTGTGCCCGTTTTGACCCATTTTTAAAATGCTACTCCTCCTACAGTTTTACTCCAATCGTTTAGATCTTACGCAGGGATGTTCCCCAGGGGTTCGCTTACCAGGCCATTATTATTATTTTTTTTGTGTGTGTGGTTCGTCAAAAACTGCCGAAATGGCGGAACTTTGAAGTTTGGCAAAAACTGGTAGTAAATAAATGAATTGTCAAACCATTCATTTTTCTAGGTCTTTTTTAAATAGTTATAAAATCTTAATCGAAAGTTGCGTAGGTGCTTCTCCACCTGGATTTTGCTTTTTTCACAAGTGACAAAAAATGCCGAAATGGTGGAATTTGGAAAGTTTTGTAAACTTGTGTAAATGTCGGTAAATACGTGAATCGTCAAAACCCAACCTCTCCAACATTCCTTTTCGGGTAGCTTCCATATTCCAATTAAATGCATTTTAAAGACGTCATTTTTTGGCCTAACAGTATTCGTTTCAGAGTTTTTCTCTCTTTCCTTGTTTTGGTAACTCGTCTGGGTCATGTCTTTGGACATGCATGTTTCGTTATTCGCCAAAAATTGGTGGAAATACTAGCCAAAAACGATTTTCATGAAAACGCATCTCCTCCTAGAATTTGAATGGTAACGTCCTAAAATTTTGATGGAAGGCGGTATCATGTATAAAGCATGTATATAGTGGTAATATAAACCATATATGTAACCGAGAAACTATTTTAGCAATAAAATCTTGACTGACGCCCCCCCCCCCTTACTGTCTTGAATTTTGGCTCACAGGTTATACTAACGTGTTATAAATCTTGACATCCGGAGTCGTGAGCTGGGACATTGCCCACGGACAATCTTGTTATAAATAACGCTTCTGAAAGGAGTTTTGGTGAAACGTAGTCCAAGGTTAGAGTTTCTTTGAAATGTACTTCTTGGGATCCGCAAGATGCCGGCTTTTGAAAAATTTTCAGTGACTCGTTTTAAAGAACAGTACTTTGACGTTTTGGCAGCCCTGCAAGCTCTTTGGAACTTGATGCACAGATCTGGCAACAATGTCTCTGGACATACTTGTTATAAGGAAAGGGAAACGGTGAAGGACACTGCCCGCAGTGGCGAGTGACTAGTTTTATGCGATTAACAGGTGTGTAAATGACCCGATTTCACCCGCTTCTTTCAAATAAACAAACAAAGAGAGTGCTTATTGATTTATACTAAATGTATAATTTTGCAGCCTGTCTGAAACTTGCGTACAAGAACTGTTTTGTCCAATGTAAAATCGTTCTTCGTTGATTTGTCTTGCTTGACACATTTTGTTGTTAACGCTGATTTTAGTGACGTGACCAGGGCTGACGAAGCTGCTGTGCTGACTGCTCCCCCCCCCCCCCCACCCTCTCAAACACGGAAGTTAAGGGGTCGTGGCACCGTCCGTGACATTGGATGTGACCTTGAGGGATGTAGCAGCAGTTAGACGTACGAGGTGTGGCGTCCTTCACCCCAACTCAGGTGCGTGTTTGTTGAGAAGTTGCCTTATTTCAGGGAGAACCGCGGGGATCGCTCGTGGGGGATTAGGAGGGGGTGGGGGTGAGGTCTCTCGCTGTGCGTACGCTAATGTTATATGTAATGACTATCGTCATAAGCGTTGCGTGTGTTGTGGTGCGGGGGGTGGGGGGTGGGGGGAGGCAGTGAAAAAATGACGTAATTGATGCAGTCACAAAGTATGGATAGTTTTGGACTACAGTTCATTTCGCGCTGGGTTTCGCTGCCGACATTTCCCCTGCCTGCTGAAAACCGCTATAAATTTGATTAAACCAGGGCAAATGTCATCGGATGTTGTTCTGCTCCAGAGAAATGGTGCCCGTGGGATTCTCTGGATGGGCTGACACGTTGTTCTGCTCCAGAGAAATGGTGCCCGTGGGATTCTCTGGATGGGCTGACACGTTGTTCTGCTCCAGAGAAATGGTGCCCGTGGGATTCTCTGGATGGGCTTACACCAAAAATAGAACCGTGTCAAGGACACGAGGCTGTGTTAAAATTAGTGCAGTTTTTGAGCCGATATTTGAAATAGTTCGCCGTACCCCCCCCCCCCCTAGCCTCTCTCCATCATGGAGGTTTTGGGGGCTCCGCCCTCCCCCCCCCCCCCTCCCCCCTTCCAGTGGTGTCAGAAAAATGTAGATAATGTGATTTGCTACTACAGTGTTTTGAATAACTTCAAGCAAACTTTGGTGAAAAAAAAAGTTGAGCCAGTGCTCAACCGATTTATTCAATATCAAGAAAAGTGTCACTCCAGTTTCAGTGGGTTAGGTCTCCCATCAAACTCCAAATTATTCCCGCGAGTCTGTCGGCCATTCCTAAAGGAACAATGGGCAGGGGGGGGGGGGTGCAGGGGGGAGGGCACACCTGCTCTGTTTCTTGCATCTCAGAGATTTGTAGTATTTTATCAGGCCTGTAACGGAGGCGGAGCGGGGATGGGGGGGGGGGGGCAGGTTGTATTTTATCAGGCCTGTAACAGTGGCAGGGCGGGGAAGGGGGTGGTTCGGCCACACCTGATCCGTTTTCTTGCACCTGAAAAGTACAAGATTTGTCGTATTTTATCAGGCCTTTTAACATTGAGGGGGGGGGGGGCTGGATTTTCTTCTTTTTTTTATTTGGGCGGGGGGGGGTATTGGGGAGTCAATCCATTTCGTTTAAAGCTCAGTTTGTCCATTATTCCCCGCATAATCTCCAGACATTTGAGAGGATTCGATGGAAATCTTCAACATTTGAAAGCACATACTGTAGCTGCGCCCCTAAATAGGCGTTTTCAGAGACACCATAAGCTCGTCTGTAGAACTTCGCCAAAACTTTGCGCATTTCAGGACAGATACGAACGTTGATGCCTCTCCTTGGAGTGAAATTTTCAAAATTCTGTCGTTTTCATGTGTCAGTTTGGAGAATGAAATGCAGTCCTGTAAGGTGTAACACGATTTTTTATGGAAGTGCAACTTGGCTATTTAGGGCCCGTGCCACCAGTGCATTGGCTTTCGTTGAAGATTTCACAAAATTTTGGTGACAAGTTTTCAAAAACTAAACCGGGCAATAAAAGTTTCTAGCCACCTAATATTTTTGAGAAAAGAAGGGGTTTAAATTTTAAAAATATGATATATATATACATTTCGAATCCGGGACAGAAGGGCCCTGGACAAAAGGGCCTTGGACATAAGGGCCTTTCCCAAAACGGCCCTAAGTGAAAAGTTGGACAAAAGGGCCTTGAGAAAAATTTTTTGGATATGGTTCTCAAAATTATTTTTATTTTTTGTGTAATAAAATAACTCCAAAAACAAAGTTTATTGATGTTATTGCCTGATTCATCTAGACAAATTTTTGACTGTCCTTTATTACTTTGTCTTATATCCATTGCTGTTTGTCACAGTTCAAATAAAGACCTCAAATTCAGAACACGTTTATCGGCAAGGCACTGACACGCCAACATCATCCGGCTTAGCGCGTGTGTTTAAACAGCACATTGCAGAGGAACGAAACGAAGGACAGAGATTATCTTTTGTGGCACAATGACTCCGAAATCTGGCATCTAACGACAGTGATGGGAAATAATTGAAAGAATTTTTACAATGAGTAAAATATCAAGGCAGTGATTGGTACAAACATGGATTCTCTTAGAAAAAAATTCTCAAGGCCCTTTTGTCCAACTTTTCATTTAGGGCCGTTTTGGGAAAGGCGTTTTTGGGAAAGGCCGTTTTGGGAAAGGCCCTTATGTCCAAGGCCCTTTTGTCCAAGGCCCTTCTGTCTGGATACCATACATTTCCAAATACCCCTGTATATGTGTGACAGAATACTGTGTTTAGCAATATTATTCGGCCATGCTCCAGTGAACACGATTCGTTTTTAGCAAAGCAGGGGTCTCTTTCAAAAATTGCACTATGGGAAGTTCAATGCCAAAGTGTCTATTGTTTCATGTGTAGGCTTTGTGTGCTAAGATTGACCAATATGTTTAATCCGATTCGTGCTGCGGTGTTGAAAATCATTGATAATGAACAGATTACTAATATTGATCGGGCCCGCGTCATCGGGCTACTGGAGGAATACACCAAACGGACTGGCCGTCTTGCTCACCCGACTTAAATCACATAGAGCACGTGTGGGATTACTTACTAAGGGCACTACATCGCCGAATAACGGCGGAGAAAATCTCAACAACATTAGCAAGTATCTTTTGGAAGAGTGGGACAGAATGCCAGAATATTTCGTTAGAAAACTCGTGCATAGCATGCGCAAGCGCTGGCAGAATGCATAGCAAATAGAGGTGGTCACACCCATTACTGAAGAGGGATTTCCAAAGTGCAATTTTTGAAAATGACCCCTGCTAGGAATTAAGAGTGATGGAATTTTTGTGAGAACATATCAGTTATAAGTTTCAACTCAGCTCGGGATAAGTGATGCTGGAAGCAGACAAGAGCAGTCATTACCTCGTAAGTAGACTACATTTTGAAATATTCACAAATCTGTAAGTGGCTAGAAACTTTTTTTTGCCGTTTGTATAAGGCCCAGCTGTTAGAAACTTTACGCAGTGAAAACACATGTATTAAATTGGCGTGTCGATAAGTTTCACTTTTTTCTTTGGAGCTTATGATTTTGTCATTGATAAGAAAAAAAGGTCAGATGCAGCTATGTTGAGGGCGCAGGGAATTTGGCTGAACGCGGTGAGATTAGGAATAGGAGTGGGTGGGGGGGGGGGAGCGGGGGATATATCTGGGGAACTGGTGGCATATTTTATCCGTGACCGGACTTGCTATTTTTCAAGCCCAGCTGACTTGCGTTGGTGGGCTGTGCTCATCACTTTGATCCGGCCTCCGGTTTAATTGCGTCTGATTTTTTTTTTTTTTTCCGAATGCTATTCCTCGTTCATTTCGGGCTCGATTGTTTTTAGATTTGGTGAGAACGATCCTTAGGTATTCTCCAGCCCAGCTTGTATTTAGTTTGGCGGGGTTTGGCTAAAATAGTGACCAAAAACCAAAATTTCAGAAAACGCCAAAATTGGTACCTTTCCTACAAATCCCGTCATATTGCTCTAAAGTTTGATTAAAATGTTCTGCAGAGGTTTCCCTATCAGAAAAACGGTTAAATGTAAGAAAATCTTAAAAGAGTGGCTACAAATCTGGTCCAATTGCTTTGAAGTGAATGGAATATAAACTAAAACCTCTTCCTTATGGGTTTACATCTTTCAAGATTTTGCCAAAATTGGCTTTAAAAAAGGCATTGGGCAAAAACGACAAGATTCAGAAAAATACATAAAGGCCACTCGCTTTGTCGTTATTCGTTTATTTTCAAATTTGGCATCAGTGATTCAATATAGTGTATAAAATATGGATAAATTTAAAAAGATAAAAATAAACAAACAAACAAATCCAAAAATGCACATCTTGTTACGAATTCGGTCCGTTCGCTTTTAAATTTTCAGGGATGTGCAGCAGACAGCTCCTCGCAGCCGTTTTCTTTCCGGCCGTATTTCTTTGTTTTCAACTCGGCCAAAATTCCCCCTTCCTCCCCCTCCCACCCCCAGAAAAAAACCTCAGGAACCCGTCGGGTTGTTTTGAAATTTTACACACGAGAGACCACACATGGAAGATTTGCAGTGTCGTGTTTTTATTGTATGTTATGAAATAATAATCTCAGAATGACATTTTTTCGAATACTGGAACTTAGCCTGTTTTCTGTTGGATCTGCAATACTATTATTATTATTATTTTTTTTTTTAAATTTTATATACCGATAGAACACGTATGGAAGGTATGCAGCGTCGTATTTTTTATTCGGATTCATGAAAAATTGCCCAAATGACAGTATTTTGAAATGAGTAAGATCAGCTATTATATACTTTTGTCAGCGTACCGGAAGTGTCCGAAAAGAAGTCCTGGGCTTCTAAATGGAAGCTCGACATTTTGAGCTTCTCATATAGAAACCCCGGGGCTTCTATATGGGATGGGGGGTTTCTTTTCGGAAACTCCCGGCAATGAAACATCGTGTTCAAAATGTGTCTCCAAAACTCTGTGTCGCATTAGGGGCCATCCATAAAGTACGTACGCATAATCTGTCAATTTTTGACCCCTCCCCACCCCCCACCCCCCCCCCTCTTGTGCGTAGTGCGTACGCACCGACCGTGTCCCCCCTCCCCGTACGCAGTGCGTACGCACCGACCGTGACCCCCTCCCCCTGTACACAGTGCATACACACTGGCCGTGACCTCTCCCCCCCGTACGCAGTGCGCACGCACCGACCGTGACCCCCCTTCCCACGTACGCAGTGCGTACGCACCGACCGTAACCCCTCTCCCCCCTTTCTGTGCGAACGTACTTTATGGATGACCCTTTGTTATAAAATAATTTCACACACGCATAAAACAGACATTGGCGACGTGTGTTTGTTAGTATTGGGACTTTCGTCGTCGGGTCCAGAAGATACGAACTCATTCATTCACTTCCGCAATTGGCTGTTCGTTCCGAAAAAAGGTACTGATGCAGTATCCACCTATTGTCTCGATCCTTACAGCGGCGTAATTCTGATCGATTGTACCAATCATAAAACAATATTGGTTTTATTTTGAAAGGTTTGCTGCCCTCTATACCAACATCCAAAGGCTATGACAATCCTGAATGGGACTTAATGTATTTTTAGCCCTGACATCTGAAGAAGCAGGGGCTGTAGCATGTACCCTTTTAGGTTTTCAGCCTGAATGTCTTGCAATTTTGTTGTAAAGTTTTGGTGGAAGATAGGGTGTGTAAGTGTCCACCTGGCTATTTTTTTTTTTTTTTTTTTTTTTTTTGGCGGGGGGGGGGGGCAATTCGCCATTTTTTTCTTCGTAAACTCTTAACTACTCATAGGTAAGTAATATTACTGTCTCGAAATTTTAAGTAAGAGTAGCATGCGTTACTACCTATTACTCTTTTTAGTGGTTGGCGAAAAATTAGCGAAAATTTTGGCGAAAAAAACAAATATTTTTCAGTAAAATTGTAACTTACTTACTTTTTTTTTTTTTTGATGAGTGGTCAAAAGTTTTATCAAAATCTTTTTTTTTTGTTGTTGTTGTAAAATCTTAACTCTTTCCAGGAAAATAGTCTTACTTACCGTCTTCATCCTTTAAGTGAGAGTAGCAGCCGTTACTACTTATCTGGTTATTTTTTTTTTTTTTTTTTTTTGGTGATTGGCCAAAAATTAGCGAAAATTTTGGCAAAAATTCAAATAATTTTCAGTAAAACCTTGAATAACTGCTGGAAGAAAGTATTATTTAGAAAGTTGAAGTAAAGGTAGCATGAGTTATTACTTACCTCGCTGTTATTCTTTTTTCGTGATTGGCTAAAAAATTGGCAAAATTTTTGGGGAAAATCCAAAACATTTTCAGTTAAATCTTTAAGTCAAGGAAAATAGTATTACTGTCTTGAACTTTTAAGTAAAGATAGCAAGCGTTACTATCCATCTGGCTGTTACTTTTTTGGGTGACTGACTCAAAAATTGGCGAAAAATTTGGCGAAAAACTCCCAAAAAGTCAGTAAAATCAGTGAAATTTTCAGTAAAGATTACTATATACCTGGCTGTTACTTATTTTTGGTGATCAACCAAAAAAAAAAAAAAAAAAATTGGCCAAAACCCAAATAATTTTCAGTAAAATCGTGACGATCTCCAGGAAAATAATCTTAAAATTTTAAGAAAAGGTAGCAGGCAATTTTACCTATTTGAATTTTTTTGTGATTGGCCAAAAATCAACGTAAATTTGTCGAAAACCAACACATTATCCATAAATTTTAAAGTAACACATTACTTCCTAAGTGATTGTTACTTTATTTGGCAATTCGCCAAAAATTGGCGGAAATATTGGCCAAAAACCAATTTTCCGTAAAACATATGTTCTAGGGTTTTCAAGGAAACATTATTTATATAATTTTGGTGCACAGGTGTCCACTTATATGTTTCTTGTTTTGGCGATTCGCCAAAAATTGACGGAAATATTGGCGAAAAACTTGTATGTTTACATGTTTTTTTTTCAAATCTTAACTATAAGAAAATACTCTTACTGTCTTGAAGTTTTAGGTGAAGGTAGCAGGGGTTACTACCTACTTGGGTATTACTTATTTTAGTGATTGACCGAAAACTGGCGAAAATTTTGGTGAAAACCCAAAAATATTGTCAGTAAAATCTTGACGTTCTTCATAAAGATAGTCTGATTGTCTAAAAAGTTTGAGGAAAGGAGGCAGGCTTCATACATTCCTGTTGTCACAATTTGGGGGATTGGTAAAAATCGTAACGAACTCCAGGAAAATAAGATCATTGCAATTTGACTTTAAGTTACCTTAGCAGCCAATGCCTATCTAACTGGCTGTTAAAAGATCAGTAGAGTCTTCAACTACAGGAACATTTTTTTTTTTTTTTTTTTTGGCGACTCGCCAAAATTTGGCGGATGTATTGGCGATAAACCATTTTTCCACTAACATCTTGACTGGAACCACCCTTTCTGCCTTGAAATTGGAGTTACATATTATACTTATATGTCATAAATCTTGACATATAGCATTCGTGAGCTGATGTCCATGGACAATCTTTTTTTTCTGGTCACATTTTCCGTCATATGGTCCTTCCTTTTTTTCCTCATCGATAAGGGACTGTCAAACAGCCAGTTTTTATCATTAAAAAGTTATTGCAGATTGTACTCCGGTCATTTTGCTTTTCCGAACGTATCTTTTATGCATAAAATTAATAAAAATATGTTGTTTTAATATAAAACTTAATTGTTTTCGAAATTTAAAAACGTAGAATTGTTAGAATTGTGTAAAAAGGCGAAGAAAGGTGACAGTGGTACGACATTTTACAAACCGACCCTGGCACCGATGTCACAGGTCATCCGCGCCATTTGTTTATTTATTTATTTTTGGCTGCAGTGGAAGTAGGTGGTGACTATTTGGCTCGTGAGAACAAACCAAACATTACGTGTTTAATGTGTAGCTCTGGTCATTCATGATAAAATGGCTTTGTCTTGCAGGTTTCCGTGGCAACACGGCGGCAGGCAACACAGCAGCGCCGCCAGGTGTCTCTGCCTTGTGCGCTTGGCCAATCAGTGCATAGCAGCGTGTTAACCAACCATTGCTCTGGCTCGCTGTTTCGTATGACAACAGCCCCCCCCCCCCCAATCCCCATCCTTCCTATTCTACCCCCACACCTTTTCCCATGACGTCACAATGACAGCTACAAAAGACGCACGTTTTACACCGCTTTTTACTGTCTTTGATATGGAAGAATCCAGTATAACTTGATACAGTTTCAAGAATTCAAATAACCCTTAAGAACTAATTGATTAGGAGAGTTTTAAATGCATATTATTCGGAGCACAAGTGCATTAATTTGTTATTCCAGTACTTGTAATTTTCAGGAGTCAGGAGTTCATTAAGCTACCTGAAAATTTGATTAAATGCTTCTTTTTCTTCTTAAATTACGGCCACAAGATATTAAACTTTATAATTTGTTCACAACATATCTATAGACATCACAGCTCTTTGGACCGGAATGTCAGTCTTGGTAAAAATGCTAGTCCTGTTTAGAATCGTCAGAAATGCAATCCAACATACCTCTGTTGTGACCGAAGTTAACGTTACTCCCTCACACCCTCCCCCCCCCCCACCCTCCTGTCCCTGCCGCGGTCGTCAGTAGGGTTGAAGAAAAGAGGCCCACGACTTGATGCCACAGCCTCCACACAGCCTCCTCACAGCCTCCACGCAGCCGCCACACAGCCTCCTCACAGCCCCCACGCAGCCTCCACAGAGCCTCCACACAGCCTCCGCACAGCCTACACACAGCCTCCGCACAGCCTTCTCACAGCCTCCTCACAGCCTGGGTCTCCGTGTCATGCGAGTCGTTCCTCGCTCGTTTGTGCCCGTCGCCACTTGTCTCTTCGTGGCAATCAAAGCGAATGTTGCTTTGCCAGATTTCTGGGTTGTGTTTGTGTAGAATTGTAAAATAACTGGAGCGGAATGTTCCAGGGATAATTCTGGAAATCGCTGGGCGCGCGGTTAAAAACTAAAACTTGCCATTTTCAAGCGATATTTTCTTTTGTCGCAATAGCCTGATGCCTGGCCCTTTGACATACGGTAAAATGAAACTCGTTTACTGGTGAAACTCACACAGCTGTTCATTTTTGGCACAAAATTTATGGTTAGTTCCCTCCTGTCGAGTAAGGTGCCATCATTTGGTATTGAGAGTTTTCATCCGAAGAAGTGCATTTGTTTTATTGCGCATGGTGAAGAATCTTGTGCGCCGTCCGGGAAAGTCGCACGCCATCACGGCGCAACATTTCTGTGCGCCATCTAATCCGTGCGCCTTGACGTGTGCCAGAATTATCCCAGAGTTATTCGGTTCCGTTATTTGTATCGCGTTGTATTTTATTTCCTCTTAAGGTAGACTTGATGTGACGAGAAACATAAACAACAAAAAATATGCCATATACACAGTGTTGCCACATCATCCTTTTTTAAAAGGATTATCCTTTTTTTTGAAAAAGCCCGATTTTATCCTTTTTTTATCCTTAAATACTTTTTTTTATACTTTTTTTTAATCTTCATCCTTTTTTAATACTTTTTTTTCGCTCTTCATCCTTTTTTTTTTTTGTTTTGATACTTTTTTTTTCATTTTCTTTTTTCGTTCAAAATATCATTTTTTCCTAATTAGTTATATGTTTTTTTCTGCTATAATTTTTTCTCACCCTAGTCGTAACCCATGATTAGCCATAATATTAACCGCTCTTACACTGTGTGTGTATGTAATTTCCAACTTTTTTGCAGCGTCTATTGTTAAAATCAATACATCTGTAGAGAAAGGGTATTTTTTTCATGGAATTGAAACATATATTCTGTAAACGTATTCAATGTCTTATCACACTGTAAAATATCCAGTATTCTAAATGATGTTGAGTAGTTTTTATTTCTTGAATGATTTTCAATAACTTCATTCTGTAAGTTTGAGTTGCATGTCCCTAGGGACCATCGATAAAGTACGTACGCACCTTTTTTTAGACCAGCCGACCATGTCGGGCTGGTCTTATCACCTCTCTTTAAAAAATTTTTTTTTTGCGATCCGCCCTACCTTCCACCAAAAAAATTGGTGGAAGGTAGGGCGCATAAGTTTCCACCTGGCTATTGCTTTCTTGGCAATTCGCCAAAAATTGGCGAAAATATTAGCTGAAAACCAGATCCTTTCCGTAAAGTTTGAACTACTTCTGGGAAATTAATCTTACTGTTTTGAAATTTTAAGTGAAGTTAGCAGGCTTTACTGCTACCTAGCTATTACTTTTTTTTGGTGATTGGTTAAAGGGGTAAAATTTTCAGTAAAATCTTAATCTTGGTGATTGGCCAGCTGGCGAAACTTTTCAGTAAAATCTTAAATAACTGCTGAAAAATAGTCTTGCCGTGTTGGAATTTAAAGTGAAGGTAGCAAGGGTTACCACCTACCTGGCTGTAACTTTTTTGGCGATTCGCCAAAAATTGTCGAAACTATTGCTGACAAACTTTTTTCGTAACGTCTTAACCATTTCCAGGAAAGCAATCCGTCTTGAAATTTTAAGTGAAGGTACCAGGCGTTACTGCTTACCTGGATATTACTTTTTTTTTGGTGAGTGGTCAAAAACTGATGCAGAAAAAAAACCTTAAAAACTTTACTACTGCTGGAAAATAGTCGTACTGTGTTGACATTTAAAGTGAAGGTAGCCGGAGGTACTACCTACCTGGCTATTACTTTTTTGGTGATTGACCAAACATTGGCTAAGCTTGTGGCGAAATTTAAAAAAAAAAAAAAAAAATTAGTAAAATCTTAACTAACTGCTCAAAAATAGCCAGGAGTTACCCCCTACCTGGCTGTAACTTTTTTTGGCGATTCGCCAAATATTAGCGAAAATATTGGCTTAAAAACGTTTTTTCGTAAAATCTTGACTATTTCAAGGAAAGTAACGTTACTGTCTTGAAATTTTAAGTAACGGCAGTAATCAATATTACCTAACTGGCTATGAATTTTGGGTGGTTGGCAAAAAGCGGCGATTTTTTGGCGAAAAACCAAAGACATTTTAGTAAAATCTTGGAGAACTTCAGGAAAATAGTCTCCGCATTGTAATTTTAAATAGCAGTACCACACATTACTACCTAAGTGGTTGTTACTTTTTTTTAGGAATTTGCCAAAACTTGGCAGAAATATTGCCCAAAAACCAATTTTCTGTAAAAAGTATCTCCTAGGGTTTTCATGGAAACATTCTACAATTTTAGTGGGAGGCAGGGTGCATTATTATAAGTTGTTTAAGGGATTCATAAAAAATTATCAGAAATATTGGAGAAAAACGTTTTTTTTTTTTTTTTTCTTTTTTCTTTTTTCTTTTTGAAAATTTTTAAACCTTAACTAACTCCTAGAATATAGTATCAATGTCTTGAAATTGTAAGTGACGGTTGGAAGCCTTACTACCTACTGTTACGTTTTTGGTGATTGAGTAAAAAATTCCCAAAAAAAAAAATTGGCGAAAAACCAAAAATAAAAAAAAATTAAAAAAAAACGATAAAATCTTGACGAACTCCATAAAATAGTCTGACTGTCATTGGATTTCAAGTAAAGACAGCAAGCCTGACTATTTAGCTAGCTACTTACAATATTTGGTGATGGGCCAAAAATTGGCGAATATTTTGGCGAAAAACTAAGAAGATTCCAGTAAAATCTGATCTCCAGGAAAATAGTCTTACTCTCTTGAAATTTCAGGGAAAGGTCGCAGGCAATATTACTGACTTACTGGCTATTACTTTTTTGGTGATTGGCCAAAAAATCATGATTCGGATAAAATTGGTGGAAATATTAACCAAAAAAAATCTTCATGACAACGTATCTCCTCGTAAAATTTAAATGGAAACGTCCTAAAATTTTGATGGATATAGTGGTTTATATGTCTACCTGGCTATTACTTTTCATGTTCGACGATTCGAAAAGAATTGACCGAAACACGTGGCTATTACTTTTTTTGTTATTTCGCCAGGAATTGGCGGATATATTGACGATAAACCTTTTTTAATAAAATCTTGAATGACGCCAGCTTTTCTGTCTTGAAATTTGGGTTACGGGTTATACTTATATGTCATAATCTTGACATCAGCATTCGTGGGCTGGGGCATTGTCCATGGACAATCCTGCTTTTGGTTTCTTTCAATTTATTTAAAATAGTAAAATATAATAATATAAGATAATTGCTGTACTGAGCGCCTGCAACGGCTCTACAATCTCTTAAATTGTAAGGGATAGGAAAATAGGTTTTTCATTTATTTCCTTCACTTAAAGTTTAGTTTCAATTACTTATACAGTATTTAACTATTTTATGCCTTTGTTTACTCTAAAACTTTTAAGATATGCTTGTGTTTTATGTTTTATTGGCTTTTTATACAGTTAAACAAAATAAAAATAATTTTGCCGTTCTTTTTTTTTTTTTTGGTCTTTTTCGAGGCGTTCTTTTTTTAATCTTTTATTTTTTTTAATTGAATCTTTTTTTCATACCTTTGCGTTCTTTATTTTTTGTCCACCCGCCGGCAACCCTGCATCCACTTTTTAACCTTTATTTTCGTACTTTTTTGTTCTTTTTTTAAAGAGTTCTTTTTTTGTACTTTTTTGTCATCAAGCGTTCTTTTTTTAGCAGTTTGCGTTCTTTTTTAAAAAAACAACCTCCGGCAAGCGTACAATTTTCAAAATGGTTCTTCTCCCAAAATTTTGATCGGATTCCTTTCCAATTTTGAACATTTATTCTCTAGGTAGGCCTGTCTTGAAAATTTTTTTGGCGATCCGCTAAAAATTGGCTAAATGCGGGCATTTAAAAATATTTAGTACCAATTTTCAAAACTCTTCTTTTGGCACAATTTGACCGGATTCCTTTATAAATTTGTAAAGTACAATCAGTATGTAAATATTTTTTAATCGCTATGAAAACGAGCATTATAAATTCAGGATTCGCGTTGGCGGGGTTTTTGTCCACTTTTTGGGCATTTTTTTCGAAATGACTCAGTTTTCGGAACCCACCGAGTTTTTCTGAACCTCACTGAGTCACACTTTCCCTTTTTGACGCATTTTGTCGAGAACCCAGCGCGAACCTTGAAATTACAAAAAAAAATGATACAATATGATTAACATTAATGTTTTCTCGATCTTCAGCAAAATATGAATTATCCTTTTTTTCATACTTTTTTTTCTCAAATTTATCCTTTTTTATCCTTTTTTTTATCCTTTTTTTTCTTGACGACTCCGTGG